>OX463234.1:568341-573341 GCA_949820135.1 Sylvilagus floridanus | reverse complement strand
TAAAGAGGCGCGTTGGCGGCGCCTGTCCTATTACAGGCGACACATGATCAATAGGCTGATAACGCAGCGACATCAATATAAGCGACAGAACAATGAGGGATATCATTGGGCATCTATCTTAATATAGCCGGCTACACGCGCGCTGACAAAGAGCGCGGCTCATGAAAATTCTGCCCCACGACTCCCCAGCCCCGCTCCAATCTGCGCGCGCATTCCCCCAGCTGCCGGCGCTATTATTCTCCAATTTCAATTTGACACCCCAGCCTTTCATGCTAATTCTATTATTGTAGGAAGTTTATGTGATTTCATATCGCTAGAAATCGGTAATGTATAATAACCCTTTGGGCAAGAAACCCAGTCCCCGCAGCAGCCACCGGAAAATAATTACTTTCATATCAAAACTCTGCAGGAGCCCGGCGGCCCGGGCCTCGCCGCCCCCGGCTCCGTCACCCCGCGCCGCGCGCGCGCCCGGGCGAGTGCCAGAGCGCGCGGTGGGGGGGGGCGCGGCGCCGGGTGCGGGGCGCGCGGGGAGCTGGGGGGGCCTGCGTTTTCGCCATCAGAAAACACAAACACACACACACACAGGCACACGCACACAAAAGGAGGCACGAAGCGCAGGCCTGTGGGGGGGGCGAGGCCAGGAGCCCCCTCCCCACCGCACGCCTGGGGCAGGCGGGGAGAGCCAGGGCTTGGGCAGTGGGCGCTTAAGAAGGGTCGACCCGAGCGAGCAATGCGTTTGACCAGCTTTATTTATCAAAAATGGTACATATATAAATATTCTTAGACATTTTTGCATTTTACAAGGCTGAGGATTCTCGTTGTGGGCTTTTGGGGAGGGGATGCTGTTTTTTTTTTTCTTTCCTTTTTTTTTGCTCCCACGGGAGGAGGAGGGTCTCACCCCAAGACCTGCGGTTGCTGCCTAAGTCCGAATCGACGCAGCAGTTTTGTTTGCTTTTACAAAAATAAAAATAAAAGCAAGAAAGCAAGAGAAACGAGGGGCAAGCAGTGTTCCTAGAGCCCATCACCTGATTTGTTGCGGGTCTGAGCCGGAGCCCGCGGGCGCCTCTCGCCGCCGCCGCTGCACTCAGTCCATGTCCACGTCCTCACCCTCCGGCGGGCTTGGTCCGGCCGCCGCGCCCGGTTCCGGGGCCCCGCAGGCAGTCGGCTCTGTCGCGGGGCTGGGCGCTCGCGGGCCGGGGCCGGGGCCGGGGCCGGGCCCGGGCGACGGCGCGAGTGGCGGGGGCGGCGGGGCCGCGGGGCAGGCGCCCCCCGCGTCCGCGCAGTCCCCGCCAGCGCCCTCGGTGGTGGAGGCCGGGGTAAGGTCCCGGAAGGGCGCCGGGGCTGGGGCCCCCGGGGAAGCCACGACGTCGGGGCTGCGGCGCGCGAAGGCCGAGTCCGGGGCGCCGCCGGGCACCGAGAAGGCCCCGAAGCTAGCCTGCGCAGGCGGCGCGGGCGGCGCGGCGGGTGCGGGCGGCGCGTCCTTGGGCGCCGGCTCCGGGCCCGCGCCGCCTTTGAGCGCGGCCTGCGGTACCAGGAAGCCGAGCGGCTGCGTGATCGGATAGAGCAGGAAGTGGCCCTTTCCGATGAGGGTCCGCGGCGCGCCCGGCAGCCCCGACGCGAAGTCCAGGCCGGCCGCGGCCGCGGCGCTGGCAGGGGCCGCTTTCCGGCGCGGCGGCGAGTCGGACAGCAGGCTCTCCACGCTGAACGGGCTGGCCTTGGGCAGGCCCGCGGCGCCGCGCTCCGCAGCAGCCGCCGCCGTCGTCGCCACCGCCCCGGACCCGCACGAGGCTGCGTCCTGGTCCGCGGAGCGGCCTAGCCGCGGCTGCGGGCCGGCGCCGCGTCTTTGGCTCGGGCAGAAGGCGGGGTCACAGGTGCCGGGCGCCGGCGGCTCACCGGGCGGTGCGCGCCCGGAACCCGCGGCGCCGGCGGCATGAGCGCCAGGGCCCTTGGCTGCGGGCGGCGGCGGAGCGGGCGGCTCCGGCGGCTCCGGGGACAGGCCGCCGCCGCCGCTGTCGCTGTCGGAACTGGGCGCGCTGTGCAGGGACAGGCCGCCGGGCGAGTGCAGCTGGCGGCCCTGGCTCTTGAGCAGCTTCTTCTCCCGCTTGCGCTGCTTCTTCTCCATCCTCTCCAGCTCCTTGCGCGCAATCTCCTCGGGGTCCATGGGTTCGCCGCTGCACGTGGTCGGGTGTGAGTTGTGCGCCGGCCTCCCCGGGCCCTTCTTGGTATTCTCTTTCTTCCTCCACTTGGCGCGGCGGTTTTGGAACCAGACCTAGGGCAGCGGGACAGGGCAAAGGAAGGCACAGTGAGGCTGCGGGGCTGCAGCGGGCCCGCGGCCTCCCCACCCCGACGGGCCAGCCGGCCCCCGCGATGCCTTCTTCGGAAAGCGGGTTCCTGCCAGCGTCTTCTCTGCTCCGGTGTGGCGCAGGTGGGCCTTCCTCGGGGGCTCGGGAGCCGCCCTTTCCATGGGAGAGGCCGGTCTTGGCCCCTGACCCAGCGCGTTGGAGTCCTGATCACCAGACGGGCCCCTCTTCGCCCTGCCCCGCTCCACGCCGCCCAGCCTGTTCTAAGCCGCTCAGCTTGGCGAGCACCATCCTGGCCGGAGGACCACTGCACTGGGCCGGGCTGCCCTCCACACCTGTCTTCGGCCCCCTGGAGACTGTGTAAAGCCCAAATTTCGGGTTTCCGAGAAGGGAACTCGGATATTTGTTCTTCCTCCAGACATCAGGCTGGGCCTGGTGCAGCCTCCCTGCGACCCGGGGCTTCTTGGAACCTCCTGGCCAGGGCACCCAGGGAGACTTCCTGAACCAGGAGTCCTTGGCCTGGGCACTTCGAAGGCCAGCAGGGAGGGAAAAGGCAGGTGCCGGGCCCTGAGGCAGGGAGGTCCGGGCCTGGCCGTCGCTCTGCGGGCTTGTCTTGGGGAGCCTGGCTGGATCGGAGGGGGCAGCAGCCCCACACAAGCCTGAGCCATATCCCAGGTGATGGCACAGGAGCCTTGGCCGGCACCACCCTCCCCTGGGGAGCCCAAGCTTTCGGATTCTTTGTTGCAGGGTCCAGAGCCTGGGCACAGTAGCAGGCCGGCATGGTGGTAGGGAGCCCTCGGCCTGCCAGAGGTCCCAGGCACTAAGCTAAACCCCTGAAAGCTGTGATGGGCTCTTTTCTTTGAGAGTTTATTCTTGTTATTTTGGTGTGAATTACAGGCTGCCTTCCCACAAAGAATTCCTCGTTATCCTATTTAGGGAGAGATGAAGGAGCCTCCACTTCGCTTAAGACGCTTAGAACAAATTGGATAAAAGGCTCTCCAAACACAGGAGGTCACCAGGGGAGGCCTGAGCACGGGCGAAACGCGCTTGTGGCGGAATCTGGCGCTAGGCCCGCGCCTTGCTAGCTCTCCCCCAGCCCCGCGCCCGGCACCGCGCGACCGACCGCCCCGCGCCCTGCGCCGCCCCGCCCCTGAGACACGGCTCTGTGCTCCAGGGAGCCTCCGGTTATTCACAAATCAAGGTGAATTCTTAATCCACAAAACTGACGCCCAGAGTCCTTTGAAAGAACACTGCGGGCCCTCTCCGAAATAAAACCAAACTGGGGAGAAGGGAGGAAGAAACGGCGCGGGACAGAGGGCCTGCAGCAACTTCCTCTCCGCGCCCGCTCGGCTGCGAACCGCTCCCGCCGCGCGCCCACCCCCCCTCCGCGACAGAGAGGTAGAGACGACTCCATCTGGATGTTTTGCCGGCGAAAGGTAAACAGACCGGGCTCGCGCCAGGCCCGGGAAGCGGAGCCTGGCGCGAGACGTGGAAGCAGCCGGGCCAGCCCGCGAGACCTCACCGCGCGCGGCCGCCGCGTCCCGCCTCCGGCGCAGCCGCCGGCCCTTCCCCGGCCAGCTCGGCCTTTGCGCGTGACCCCCTCCGTGTTGGCGACGGGCCGAGCCCCAGCACACACACACGCGCGCGCGCGCGCGCCCCCGCCCCAAGCCGGCGGGAGCCAAGCAGACACCCCGGGAACGAGATCCGCCGCGCCGAACAAAGGGTGCCCCGCGGCGGGACGCGGCTGCGGAGGACCCGGCCTTTACCTGCACGCGCGATTCGACCAAGTCCAGGCGCAGCGCCAGCGCCTCGCGCATGAACACGTCCGGGTAGTGGCTCTCGTTGAACGCCTTCTCCAGCTCCTCCAGCTGCCAGCCGGTGAAGTTGGTGCGGGTGCGTCGCCGCTTGCAGCCCGGGCTCTCCTTGTCGGGGTCCCCCGAGTCTGCGGGCACGCACAGGGCGCCGCGCGCCTCAGCCGCCGGCCCGGGCCGGGGGACCCCGACGAGGCCACCGCACTCCTCCCCCCAGCCTGGCGCCCCGCACCTACCCGACAGCTTGAAGGGCTGGCCGTCGCCGCCGACCCCGCAGGCGGCCGGCAGCAGCGGCGTGGGGTTGACCACCGAGGCGGCGGCCGCGGCGCACGAGCCGCTCAGCAGCCCGTCGATGGAGAAGGGCACGGCGGCGGCGGCGGCGGCGGCCGACTGCAGCTGGTGTCCGGCCAGCTCGTACACGTGGTGGTGGCCCAGCGGGTAGGGAAAGCCCACCACGCCGCCCAGCGAGCCCCCGAACTGGGCGTGCGGGTGCTCCAGGAGGCGGGCGTCCATCACGGCGGCGGCGGGGCGCGCGGGCGCGGGCGGCGGCGGCGGCGGCGGCGGAGACGGGGACCCCGGGCCCCGCACATGCTTCGCCCGCGCGCCGGCGCTTTACTTTATCAACATGAGGCTGGCGGTAATTAGCCGCGGCCGGGGGAATTTGGGGCCAATAAGAAGCGCTAATCGGCTCTGACGTCAGAGGCGCGCTGGGTGCGGGGAGCCGCTCTCCGTATCGATTGCTAATTATACCTGACACGCACCTCCATAAACAGGCTCGGGAGCTGTCACAACACGCGGGGCGGGGCCGCCCCCGCCCCGCCCCGCCCGGCCGGCCGCCCCGCGCCCCCGCCCCGCGCGCGCACTAATAGATTTCCCTTGAAAACGGGCG
>OX463234.1:540841-563341 GCA_949820135.1 Sylvilagus floridanus | reverse complement strand
GGAGCCACCGGAGCCAGAAAGCAGGCCCAGGGCCCGCGCAGACGGTGGCCCACGGCGGCTGCGGGGGTCTCCTCCCGCACCCAGAGTGCAGGGAGCCGCTGCGGACCGGGCAGGTGCGCCCGGCCCAGGCCTGGCTGGGAGCAGCAGGGGTGGAGTGGGCGCTGGACAGGCCGGCAGAGCCGGGCGCTCGGGAGGCCGGCTCACCAGGCAGCGCCGCGCTGGTCCCCGGGCCGCAGCTGTGGCTGCCCCTCCTCCACGGCCTCGCCGAGCCCGGCCCGGCTGGTGCTCCAGGCCGGGGCAGCCCCGCGCTCGGAGGCGGCGCCAGCCCGAGGACTGGGAAGGGTTAACCGTCTTTGTTATCTCTCCTTTTAATCCTCAGATGGGCCGGCGGCTCACGTCGTTCAGATCTGGTAGAGAGAGAGCGTTAACCATTATCTGCTCCTAGCTGACCATCTGCTGTTGTAGAGAATTCAAAACCCTGGAGATCTACTTATATCCACATCGTAAACGAGAAAAGATGTTTTAATTAAGGGAAATCAGGTTAACGTAGCTCTAATTTACAAGCCGCCTGCCTAATGAATTGTCTGGGCTGCTCTCTCTTTGTAGAGAGTGAATCTGAGGATCCTTCCCCGCGCAGTTCAGACACTAATTAACTAACCAAGATTTTTAGTAGCACGCCCGCCTGTCGCCTAATAGTTTTACCTAAAGCCAGCTCGGTCATTGCTCGTACAAATTGCCAATTAAATGTGATTGATATAATGAAATTGGATTGTGTGCCCCCTCCCCCTTCGCCGCCCCCTCCCGCGGGGTCTCTCCCTGGGTCCGCCCGGTTCCGGGGCCCAGCGCAAGGGCAAGGGGAACCGGCCTGGAGGCGCCCACACTTTCCCCAGCCCGTGCCCAGGCCCGCCGTGCGCGTTTGAAGTTTTAGGGGCGAGGAAAGAGATCTGAGCCCCGCCGTTCTCACAGCACACCAACAGTTTCCAAAATCTATATCGCCGCTTAATTAAATATGTGATCCTGTTTATAGGATCTGTGGCTAATTATTTAGAGTCATTTAATCTACTCAATTTGCACGTTAATTAAACAGCACCGGTTCGCGGCGCTGCCGCGCGGCTCGGAGGGAGACAGCGCCGCCTGGCGGGGACTCGCTCGGACGCACGGCCGCCCGGCCCTGCCCGGCTGTCCAGTGCTGCCCGCTGCCGGGTCTGTCCCGCCCCCTGCCCGGTCTTGCCCTGGCTCGTGGCCGCTGCCCAGGCTCTCCCTGCCCGGTCTTGCCCTGGCCCGTGGCCGCTGCCCAGGCTCTCCCTGGCCGGCCAGTGCTGCCTCCCGGCCCTGTGCTATCGGAGTAGCCGCATGGAGGCCACAAGGAGGAGTTTCCGGGCCTCCCTGCGGGGGGCACCTGGGGGTCGCCCGCCGTGTCTGGGCTCGGGACGGAGCGCTCGCCCGCTCCTTGCCCTCCCAGGGGCGCGGAGCGCGCGCGAGGCGGCGGAGCGCGTTCCCGGGCTTGCGGACGGAGCGGCGGCGGCCGCGCAGAGGCGCTCCGGCCCGCAGGCTCCAGCCTGGGGCGCACGGCCCCGGCCTGGTTAACTGGAAAACGATGAGGCCGCGCCCGCCCCCACACTCCCGGGCGATTGTCTCCGCGCGCTGCCCCATCTGTCCCTCCCCGCCCGCCTATCCCGGCCTTTGTGCGGTGCCCCGGGCTGCGCCCTCTTTCAAAGTGCACTTGTGTCGCCCTTCACCCATCTCTTCTGCCCCATTAACCCATCGGCACGAGCCTGGGCCCAGGAACCTCTCCATTGTCAGCGCCGGCCCCGCGAACCGACGGGGCGGGTCTGGGAACCCACGGGGCCCGACCGGCACGCGCAGGGCGGGGCGCGCGACCCTCGCCGGAGCCGGCGCGGCACCTGCCGCCCACACGGGAGCGCTAATCCGCGCGGCCGTGCCTTTGTGCCGGGCCGGAGCCGGCGCCTGGCGAGCCGGGGCTGGGGGCCGCAGAGAAGCGAGGCCGCTGGGCAATGACCCGCACCCTGCTGCGGGTGCCTCCTCCCTTGCTGAGAAAAACGCAGCTGCTGCTGACCCTGCGCGCGGCCAGCGGGAGGGGGTGGTCAGGGCGGCCAGAGCCGGTGGGACCGAGTCCAGCTGGACTCGGGAGCCCGCTGACCACTGGTGCAGGAACTTCGCTGTCGCTGGACGTCGGTGGGAGGTGACCGCCCCCTCTGACCGAGCATCCTCTGTCCTCCGGGGCCACCAGAGGTCCTTCCTCTCGACGGGGGCTGGCTCGGGGGGTGCTGACTGCCCTGGGGCCTGGGAGTCTTTTCTCATCTGGCTCCTGCCTGTTTTGTTCATGCTGTGACTGCCCATCTTGCGGCTCTCCTAGGAGACACGGGGTCTGACCCCATGGCTGGATGCCAGGGTCGGTGAAGGGGCTCCAGTTTCAAACTTTGCCTTCTCGTTTCTAAAATTCAGGAAACGGGGTTGGGTGTTTGCACAATGGCTGGGATGCCCCTCCCGGATCTCAGGGCCTGTCCCAGCCCACCTCCTCGGCCGCTGCCACAGCTTCCTGCCTGGGAGGCAGCAGGGATGGCTCAAGCAGTCCGGCCCCGCCACCACGTGGGAGGCCTGCCCTGAGCCCCGGCTCCTGGCATCTGCCTGGGCCAGTCTTGGCTGTTGAGATCCTGGGGGTGGGGGGATCAGCATATGGGAGCTCTCTGTCTGCCTTTTAAGTAAAATAAAAATGTAACAAAAACTTCATGAACCTTTTTTTCCCACTAGGCAGAGTGGACAGTGAGAGAGAGACAGAGAGAAAGGTCTTCCTTTTCTGTTGGTTCACCCACCAAATGGCTGCTACGGCCAGTGCTGCGCCAATCCGAAGGCAGGAGCCAGGTGCTTCTCCTGGTCTCCCATGGGGTGCAGGGGCCCAAGCGCTTGGGCCATCCTCCACTGCACTCCCTGGCCACAGCAGAGAGCTGGCCTGGAAGAGGGGCAACCGGGACAGAATCCGGCGCCCCGATTGGGACTAGAACCTGGGGTGTCAGTGCCGCAGGCAGAGGATTAGCCCATTGAGCCGCAGTGCCGGCCTCATGAAACATTATAAACTAAGACTGCAGGAGAAGTCCTGGGAGCAGGCCATTGGGCCGCAGCCGTTAAGCCGCCGCCTGACGCCGGCACCCACGTCAGAGTGCAGGTTCCAGCCCTGCTCTGCTTCTGGGCCAGCTTCCTGCCAGGGCACACCCTGGCTCCCGCAGCTGGGACCCTGGCACCCACGTGCGAGTCCTGGGTGAAGCTCCTGGCTCCTAGCCGCGGCCTGGCTCAGGGCTGGTGTGTGCCCCCACCTGGGGAGTGAACCAGTGGACGGAACCTCTCTCTGCCTCTCTCTCAAAAGACGGATTCCTGAGCCATCATAATTGAAGACGTGTAAATGAGTGACGGAAGACCGTGACCGCTCGGGCTTCGGCCACCTCTGCAGGCACCTCTAAGGGGCCTCTCCCCTGCACAGCCCACTGGGGTGCTGGACCGCAGATTAAGGGCCTGGGGGGTTCCCGCAGGCCGGGGTCCCCCTCGTCTCCTTCAGCCCCTACGTGGTTCCAGTTTTGCTTCCGCGGGCTTTCTGGAAGCTCCTGGAGCCAGAGTCCTTTGTCCACTTTGAACGATGTTGACCACCAGCCCGCGGCTGGGCACCAGAGGTCATGGGCTCCTGACCTCTCGGAGGGCGTCCAGGAAAAAGCAAGCTCAGAGCTACCTTCAGACCCACGGGCAGGGCTGAGGGCGGCCCCCACTCAACGGCAAGGCGGGGTCGGGGACGGGGAGAGGCTGCCCCCGCCGCGCTCTGCGAGGCCGAGGGGGCGCCCACACTGCCGCTCGCCTCCTAGCGCGCGTGTACTCCTGGGCCGTGCAACTGCCACTCCTCCCCGATTCCAGAACAGTCCGGCACCCCTGAACCAGCCTGGTGCCCATTAGCAGTCACTCCCCAGCCCCAGCCCCTCCTCCAGCCCCTGGCAACCACTAATCCACTTTCCGTCTCCATGGATTAGGCGAGGATAATTTCGCAAAAAAGAGATTCTACCAGTCTGGAAATGAGTGTGTAAGTGAAGGGTGGGGGCGAGTGCTAAGAACACTCCCTCCTGCACAGCCCGGTGTGACACGGGCCGGGAGGCCGCGCCTGGCCCCCCTCCCCCAGTGGTGCTTCCGTGGCTTCCAGCGTGGTGCGGCAGGTCCCACGGCGCTGGACGCCTGCGTCACCTCGGGGGTGGGTCCCTCCTGGCTGTCCCCATGTCACTTCCCCTGGGTCCCAAGGGCTCCCTCTGATAGCTGACGCCTTTGTCTTGTGCCAACGCCCAGCCAGCTGTGATCCGGAGACGTAGCTCTGCTGTGGCTCCTCCGGCTAAGCCGCGCCAGACGCCGGCACCGCCTACCAGAGTGCTGGTTCCAGCACTGGCCACTGTGCTCCCTGCCAACGCCAGCTGGGAAGGCGCTGGGAGGTGGCCGGGGGCTTGGGCCCCCACCCCACCTGGGAGACCCGGCTGGAGCTCCGGCTCCTGGCTTTGGCCTGGCCATCCCCGGCTGTTGCGGCCATCTGGGGAGTGAACCAGCGGATGGAACACCGCTCTCTCTGAAAAAAAAAAAAAATTTTTTTTTAAATGATTTATTTAGTTAGTTGAAAGTCAGAGTTACACAGAGAGAGAGAGGTCCTCCGTCCGCTGGTTCACTCCCCAGTTGGCCGCAATGGCCGGAGCTGGGCCAATCTGAAGCCAGGAGCCAGGAGTTTCTTCCAGGTCTCCCACGCGGGTAGGGGCCCAAGGACTTGGGTCATTTTCCACTGCTTTCCCAGGGCATTAGCAGGGAGCTGGACTGGAAGAGGAGCAGCCGGGACTCGAACCGGCGCCCATATGGGATGCCGGCCCTGCAGGCCAGGGCGTTAACCCGCTGCGCCACAGCGCCGGGCCTGATAAATCATTTCTGAAAAGAAGTTGATGGGCCAGGAGATGCCGTTCTGCTCTCCCTCAACAGGACCTGTTCCTGAGTTTCCCCTTTTTGACACCAAATTTCGTCCTCATCCTGTTCCTCGCAGTCGGGACACCCCGCTCCTAACGGGTATTTTCCCGACTTCCGGCAGAAACGAGCCGTCGTTGCCCGGCAGCCCCGGGCCTGGGGTTAGCCCGGCAGAGGAGGCACGCCACACGGCAAGGACCCGCTCCGGTCAAAAGCGCGCGGCCCGAGGACCAGGCGGCATTTTCCCGCCTCGCCGCCGCCGCGCGGGCTGAGGAGACGTCCGTCACTCAGCAGCCAATGGGCGTCTCCGCCGCCCTCAGCCCGCCCACCCACTTCCGCCCCAGGCCCCGCGGAAGGCGTGCCCGGGGCCTCGGGGCGGGGCCTCAGGGCGGGGCGCTCCCCGGCCCCGCCCACCGCGGGGCTGGGCCGGCCAGGGCAGCGAGCCCGCCTGGGTGGACAGCGGCGGGACGACGTGCTGTCCGTGTTGACCCCGGCCGCGGTGGACAGCCCCGTGTCCGGCGTGTCCTCCCCGGGCGCAGACCAGGCCGCCGCCCACACGGAGGGCCAGGCCTTCGGCTTGACCGCCCCTCCCCGAGCCGGGCCAGGGCACTGGGGTCCCGGCCGAGACATAGCTTTGGGGCCCGGGCCTCGGCGTGCCCAGGCCACGACCCAGAAGCCGTCGCTGGTCCACCGTCAGGTGAGTTCAGGTGGCCGGCGCTGGGCTCAGGCCAGCAGGTGCGGGGCCCTCAGGAGCCGCTCGGGCACCCTGTGCTGTGCGACGGGGAGAAGGAGGGGGGAGAGGCCTGGCCAGCGGCCAGCTCGGCTCCGTGAGCGGGACTGTGAGCCAGAGGTGTTCAGGTGCGGGGCGGGGAGAAGCTCCTCTGCCCGGGGGCCCGTGTTCTGGAACCTTCCGCGGTACACAGCCCTCAGCGAGACTGGCGGCACTCGCCTGGACAGGCCCGCCCCAGGAGCTGCAGCCCCGGGGGTGAGGGGTCAGTGTTCTGGAACCTTCCGTGCCGCACACAGCCCTCAGCGAGACTGGCGGCACTCAGCTGGACAGGCCCGGCCCTGGGAGCTGCAGCCCCGGGGGTGAGGGGTCAGTGTTCTGGAACCTTCCGCGGTACACAGCCCTCAGCGAGACTGGCGGCACTCAGCTGGACAGGCCCGGCCCTGGGAGCTGCAGCCCCGGGGGTGAGGGGTCAGTGTTCTGGAACCTTCCGCGGTACACAGCCCTCAGCGAGACTGGCGGCACTCGCCTGGACAGGCTCAGCGTTCTGGAACCTTCCGCGGTACACAGCCCTCAGCGAGACTGGCGGCACTCGCCTGGACAGGCTCAGCCTGGGGCCCGGGGCTCTGAGCCGGGGCTGGGGAGTCAGCACCCAGCCCTGCCCGGGGTCGTGGTTGGGATTTCCCACAGCAGTGCTGAGACTGCTGGGGCTCTCCGGGGAGCCCTGGCCTTGGTTCTGCCCCTGGGCTGCTCTGAGCCCGGGGCCGAGCGGGCTCCGCACCGGCAGGCCAGGGAGTCCATCTCTGCGGCCGTTTCACCCCAGTGGACGTGAGCCTCCACGAGCCACCCTTCTGCGGTTGGACCTCAGCAGCCCCCCAGCTCCAGTGAGCGCCAGAGCGGGGCTGCCGGGGTCCCCGCCCAGGCTTCCCTGTGTTCACAGCCCAGGGACAGCGCCAAGGGCCCCGCCCTGGACTTCCGTCTTGCGCGTGGGCCCCGGCCGAGGGCCAGGCTGGAGCCAGGAGCCCAGGCCGGTCCCCCAGGTGGCCGGAAGCCGGGTACTCGTACCGGAGCCAGGACCGCTGCTGCCGGGGTGGGTCAGCGGGAGGCGGGGTCAGCAGTGGCCGAGCCGGGTGCTCTGGGGTCCCCAGCGGCTCAGACGCCTGCCTCGCGTCGCCCAGATGTTTACAGACTCACGTTCACACTGTCGCCACACGTTTTCCTTCTTTCTCATTGGATAGATATTTGGGGGGTGGGCTTTTGGCCTAGGAATTAAGATGCCCTTATCCCTGTCAGAAGCCTGGGTCCCGCTCCAGCTCCCTGGGGGGCAGCGGCGATGGCTCAGGTGGGTGGGTTCCTGCCCTCCGTGCAGTAGACCGGACTAGGTCCCTGGCTCAGCGCAGGCCGCTGTGGGGCTCTGGGAGTGAGCCAGCGTGTGGGGGCCTCTGTCATAGTAAATGAAAGGGTAGAAAGAATTTTGAATCTGGATAATTAAAAACAAGCAGCGAAACCCGGGGTCTGAGTTGGAGGCTCACAGCGCGCTCGCCCGTGCCGCCGGCTCTCGCCTCTGGGCTGCGGGAACCAAGCCCCACGCCCTCCGTCTGCGCACCCTGGGCCCCCGCCCCAGTCACTTTATTAATTTTTTTATCTATGTTTCTAAACTACTATTGCATTTATTAGAACAATAGGCAAGCTTATTGAGGTTGTATTTTTATTAAAATTTCTATTAACTTTTGCTATCAGTGCAGTTGTAGATTAATTAATTTTTACTACTTTTTGAAAGCAAAAAAAAATTGCGCTAACCCCAAGTTACTTGAAATGTGAGCTGCAGAATATGCGCAGAAGCAGGAGCCGCGGATGGGAGGGTGGGGGGGAGGGGAGAGAGGCCCCTCCTCTGGGACCTGGGAGCGGTGGGGGCCTCCCTGTGCTTTGTTCCCATAAACACGTCAGAGTTACTTTTTCAGAGGCTTCACCCATCTGCTGGTTCACTCCCCAAACCCCCGCTGGGCCAGGCTGAGGCCCAGAGCCGGGGGCTGCAGGGACCCCCACATGGGTGGCAGGGACTGGAGGACACTTCCTGTCCTGTGGGTGCCCAGGGCTGACACTTCCTGTCCTGCGGGTGCCAGGGCTGACGCTTCCTGTCCTGCGGGTGCCAGGGCTGACGCTTCCTGTCCTGCGGGTGCCCAGGGCTGACGCTGCCTGTCCTGCGGGTGCCCAGGGCTGACGCTTCCTGTCCTGCGGGTGCCAGGGCTGACGCTGCCTGTCCTGCGGGTGCCAGGGCTGACGCTTCCTGTCCTGCGGGTGCCCAGGGCTGACGCTTCCTGTCCTGCGGGTGCCCAGGGCTGACGCTTCCAGTCCTCTGGTGCCAGGGCTGACGCTTCCTGTCCTGTGGTGCCAGGGCTGACGCTTCCTGTCCTGTGGTGCCCAGGGCTGACGCTTCCTGTCAGTGGACGCGTAGTCTGTGGCCCTGGCTCAGGGCCTCTCTGGGCACCCTGTCTTCCAAGTCCTCTGTGGTGTGCAGGAGTTAGCACTGTTACTCCTGGCTGAGCCTCACGCCACGTGTTGTGCTTAGCAATACTTCCCGTGTTCTGCTGAGTAATCCTCCACCGTTCTGCTGACTAATACTCCCCGTGTTCTGCTGAGCAATAATCCGGTGTTTTGCTGAGTAACATTCCATGGGTTGTGCTAATACTCCGTGTGTTTTGCTGACCCACCCCTCCACTGGTGGACATGTTTCCTGTCAGCACCTGTGCGCACAGTGAACACGGGTGCATGTATGTGTGGACACATGTGCACGTATGTTGTGGGAGCCCCTGTTCGCAGTCTCCTGCCGTGCACTTGGGGTGCAGCTGCCGCCCTCAGCATCCTGCTGCCCTCGTGTTGGGAGGAACAGGGACCCAGACTCAGAGCTGGCCCCTGGCAGGGACACCGGCCGAGGAGCACGTCCAGAGCCTGAGGATTTGTGCATCTCTCAGTGTGGGGAGGGGCTCTGAGACCCTGGATCTCGGACCATGCACCAGGTCCCCTAGGGAGGGTTTCCTGGCACACTGAGAGGGTCATAGTCAGCCGATGTTTTTTTCCCTCTTAAGTTTGCATCACTGAGAACTGAACTAATTTAGTCTCCCAGCACCCAAGGGAGAACTGGGCAGGAAACCAGCCGTAATGAGAGAAGACAGGTGCAGACCCCAGGACAGGAGGACACAGGACAAAAGGGACACTCACAGTTCAGGAGGGGACGTTCACAGGAAGGAGGGGACATGCACAGGACAGGAGACACAGGACAGGAGGGGACACTCTCAGGACAGGGGACACTCACAGGACAGGAGGGGACACTCTCAGGACAGGAGGGGGCACTCACAGGACAGGAGGGGACACTCTCAGGACAGGGGACACTCACAGGACAGGAGGGGATACTCTCAGGACAGGGGACACTCACAGGACAGGAGGGGATACTCTCAGGACAGGAGAGGGCACTCACAGGACAGGAGGGGACGCTCACAGGACAGGAGGGGACACTCTCAGGACAGGGGACACTCACAGGACAGGAGGGGACACTCACAGGACAGGAGGGGCACTCACAGGACAGGAGGGGACACTCTCAGGACAGGGGACACTCACAGGACAGGAGGGGATACTCTCAGGACAGGAGGGGGCACTCACAGGACAGGAGGGGACGCTCACAGGACAGGAGGGGACACTCTCAGGACAGGGGACACTCACAGGACAGGAGGGGACACTCACAGGACAGGAGGGGCACTCACAGGACAGGAGGGGACACTCTCAGGACAGGAGGGGGCACTCACAGGACAGGAGGGGACACTCTCAGGACAGGGGACACTCACAGGACAGGAGGGGATACTCTCAGGACAGGAGGGGGCACTCACAGGACAGGAGGGAACACTCACAGGACAGGAGGGGACACTCTCAGGACAGGAGGGGGCACTCACAGGACAGGAGGGGACACTCACAGGACAGGAGGGGACACTCTCAGGACAGGAGGGGACACTCTCAGGATGGGACACTCACAGGACGGGGGGACACTCTCAGGACAGGGGACACTCACAGGACAGGGGATACTCACAGGATGGGGGGACCCTCACAGGACAGGAGGGGGCACTCACAAGACAGAGGACACAGGACAGGAGGGAACACTCAGGACAGGGGACACTCACAGGAAGGGGGGACACTCACAGGACAGGAGGGGGCACTCACAGGACAGGAGGGGGCACAGGAGGGGACACTCACAGGACAGGGGACAGTCACAGGACAGGAGGGGACGCTCACAGGACAGGGGACACTCACAGGACAGGGGACAGTCACAGGACAGGAGGGGATGCTCACAGGACAGGGGACACTCACAGGACAGGGGACACTCACAGGATGGGGGGACCCTCACAGGACAGGAGGGGGCACTCACAAGACAGAGGACACAGGACAGGAGGGAACACTCAGGACAGGGGACACCCACAGGAAGGGGGGGCACTCACAGGACAGGAGGGGGCACTCACAGGACAGGAGGGGGCACAGGAGGGGACACTCACAGGACAGGGGACAGTCACAGGACAGGAGGGGACACTCACAAGACAGAAGACACAGGACAGGAGGGGACACTCTCAGGACAGGGGACAGTCACAGGACAGGAGGGGACACTCACAAGACAGAAGACACAGGACAGGAGGGGACACTCTCAGGACAGGGGACAGTCACAGGACAGGAGGGGACACTCACAAGACAGAAGACACAGGACAGGAGGGGACACTCTCAGGACAGGGGACAGTCACAGGACAGGAGGGGACACTCACAAGACAGAAGACACAGGACAGGAGGGGACACTCTCAGGACAGGGGACAGTCACAGGACAGGAGGGGACACTCACAAGACAGAAGACACAGGACAGGAGGGGACACTCTCAGGACAGGGGACACTCACAGGACAGGGGACAGTCACAGGACAGGAGTCCTGTGGGCCTGAGTCAGGGGTCCCTGGGGGCAGACCTGGGACAGGAAGGGTGGGGCTGAGTTGGGGGTCCTGGGGGCCAGCGGGGTGATTGCTGTGTTGGGCCGACCTGGGACACAGGACAGGAGGGTGGCACTCACAGGACAGGAGGGGGCACTCACAGGATAGGAGGGGACAGTCACAGGACAGGAGGGGACTTACAGGACAGGATGGGACAGTCACAGGACAGGAGGGGACTTACAGGACAGGATGGGACACTCACAGGACAGGAGACACTCACAGGACAGGAGGGGACGCTCACAGGACAGGAGGGGACTTACAGGACAGGAGGGGACACTCACAGGACAGGAGGACACTCACAGGACAGGAGGACACTCAAGTCAGGAGGGGGCACTCACAGGACAGGAGGGGACACGCACAGGACAGGAGGACACTCACAGGACAGGATGGGACACTCAGGGGACACTCGCAGGAAGGAGGGGACACTCACAGGACAGGAGAGGGCACTCACAGGACAGGAGGGGACACTCACAGGACAGGAGGGGGCACTCAGGACAGGAGGGGGCACTCACAGGGAGCTGGATGGGAAGTGGGGGACCTGGGGCTGCGATGCAGCTACTGGTGTCTCGGGATGAGCCTGCTGTGCCGGGCGCCGGGACAGCTCTGTGACCTGCTCCCGAGGCCTTGAGGACTCTGTCAGATCAGTAAATGGCCCTCCGTGGTCTGTGATGAGTCTGGGTTGGTTTGGGGGCTACAACTTGGGAGCAGGAAGGAATGAAGAGAGCGAGGGGAGGAGGGTCACGGTGACTACTGTGGTGCTGACCTGGGACAGGAAGAGGGGAGCTGAGGGAACACGCCGAGTCGGGGGTCCCCGGGGGCCAGCGGGGTGATTCCTGTGTGAGGCAGATCTGGGACAGGAAGGGTGGGCCTGAGTCAGGGGTCCCTGGGGGCCGATCTGGGACAGGAAGGATGGGGCTGAGTCGGGGGTCCCGGGGGCCGGTGGGGTGATTCCTGTGTGGGGCTGATCTGGGACAGGAAGGGTGGGGCCGAGTCAGGGGTCCCCGGGGGCTGGTGGGGTGATTCCTGTGTGGGGCTGACCTGGGACAGGAAGGATGGGGCTGAGTCGGGGGTCCCGGGGGCCGGTGGGGTGATTCCTGTGTGGGGCCGACCTGGGAGAGGAAGGATGGGGCTGAGTCGGGGGTCCCCGGGGCCGGTGGGGTGATTCCTGTGTGGGGCCGACCTGGGAGAGGAAGGCTGGGCTGAAGGGGGTCCCTGAGGGGGTACCCCTGGAAGGGACGCAGACGTGGCCTCAGCTGGAAGGGTGCTGAGAGTGCACACCTCTGCAGCCTGGAAAACCCAGTCCCTGGAGGTGCCGGGCTGTCGCAGCTCCCACATCAGCGCGCCTGAGGTCGGCCCCACCTCTGCCTCCGACCCAGCTCCCTGCTGACGGCCCAGTGCTGGGTTCCCACACCCCTGTGGGAGACCCGGGCGGAGCCCCAGGCTCCTGGCTTCAGCCTGCCCCCCACCCCAGCTGGGAGAGAACCAGTGGACAAAAGATCTCTCTGCCTCTCCCTTTCTGTGTCACTCTGCCTTTTAAAATAGATAATAAACAAAATATATGGAAACCTAGAAGAAGCGAACACTGAAGTGCATGGTAGTGAGGCCCACAGGCCTTAGGCCACTCACACTTGCACACACGCATGCACACACGTGTGTACACGGAAGCATGCACTACTTACACGTGCACATACATGAGTGTACACAGCTCATAGTCACATGCATGTGCAGTAATGCACACACGTGCACATACATGAGTACACAAATCATAGTCACATGCATGTGCAGTAATGCACACATGTGCACATACATGAGTGTACACAGCTCATAGTCACACACATGTGCAGTAATTCACACGTGTGCACATACATGAGTGTACACAGCTCATAAAGTAGTTACATGCATGTGCAGTAATGCACACACGTGCACATGCATGAGTGTACACAGATCATATTCACATGCATGTGCAGTAATTCACACACGTGCACATACATGAGTGTACACAGCTCATAAAGTAGTTACATGCATGTGCAGTAATGCACACACGTGCACATACATGAGCGTACACAGCTCGTAGTCACATGCATGTGCAGTAATGCACACACGTGCACATACATGAGTGTACACAGCTCATAGTCACATGCATGTGCAGTAATGCACACACGTGCACATACATGAGTGTACACAGATCATAGTCACATGCATGTGCAGTAATTCACACACGTGCGCATACATGAGTGTACACAGCTCATAAAGTAGTTACATGCATGTGCAGTAATGCACACACGTGCACATACATGAGTGTACACAGATCATAGTCACATGCATGTGCAGTAATGCACACACGTGCACATACATGAGCGTACACAGCTCGTAGTCACATGCATGTGCAGTAATGCACACACGTGCACATGCATGAGTGTACACAGATCATAGTCACATGCATGTGCAGTAATTCACACACGTGCGCATACATGAGTGTACACAGCTCATAAAGTAGTTACATGCATGTGCAGTAATGCACACACGTGCACATACATGAGTGTACACAGATCATAGTCACATGCATGTGCAGTAATGCACACGCGTGCACATACATGAGTGTACACAGCTCGTAGTCACATGCATGTGCAGTGATGCACATGTGTGCACTTGCACATATACAGTGCACGCACACATGCACACTCATGTATGCACAATGCCCTCTTGCACACTCACTGCAAGCATCCTTGCAGTCTTTCACACTCACTGCCACATGCACACGGGTGCACTCGGCAGAGGGCAGGGCCGGCAGCGCATGTGTGCCAGCCTTGGGCTGCGAAGGCCGGGGCCTCAGGCACGGCGGGCGCCACACCGGCCCTGGGCCTCTGTGCCGCTGCTTCGCGCTGTGTTCTCTGTGGGGTGTTCAGGTGCGAGTGCCGCCCTGAGCCCCAGCGTACCTGCCCTGTGCCCTGCGCACATGCATCCCCGAGCGCCTCAGCCACGCCGCCTCCACCCGCTGCACTGACCGGCCGTGCCTCTGGCATCGCTGGGCTGTTTCTTGGGGAGGTTTTTAGAGTGTGTGATTTCTGGCCCGAGGTATAAGTGGGGAGAGCTGCGCCGAGCTGTCTCGCTGTTTGCATGTTGGCCCCTCTGTGGTCTGCGGTGTTCTCTCCTCGGTCTGGGAGTGTAGATGGCGGGGGAGTAGGACAAACTCCTGGGCTCCTGAGCGAGCGTTTCCCCGGGGAAGTCATTGGAGTAGAAAGATGCGGACCAGTGGCTATGTCCTGCTTCACACAAGTCAGGTGGACGGGGGCTGGCCACGTGAGGACCGCGGGCCTCGTCCCTGCCACCCATGGGGGCGTCTGCAAGCCACGTCCCTGCTGTCCACGGGGGCGCCCGCGAACCACATTAATGCCACCCACGGGGGCGCCCGTGAGCCACGTCCCTGCTGTCCACAGGGGTGCCTGCGAGCCACGTTCCTGCCGCCCATGGGGCCGCCCATGAGTCATGTCTGTCACCCATGGGGGTGCCCGTGAGCCACATCTGTGCCACCCACAGGGGTGCCCGCGAGTCACGTCCCTGACACCCATAGGGCCATCCGCGAGCCACATGCTTGCCGTCCACAGGGCCTCCCACGGGGCCGCCCACAAGCCCCATCCCTGCTGCCCACGGGGGTGCTTGGGAGCCACATGTCTGCCACTGACCACGGGGGTGCCCACAAGCCACATTTCTGCCACTGCCCAGGGGCTGCCCGTGAGCCACATCCCTGCTGCCCGGGGCACTGCCCGCGAGCCACGTCCCGGCCGCCCACACGTTGCTGGGAGGCAGGGGAGACTTGTCCCGAACCCCACGGACGCAGAAGCAGTTTTGTGGGTTATGCAGCCCCCGTGGCCCCTCTCTCTACACCAGGGGAGGGGCAGGAGCTAGAAGTGTGGTCCATGGCGCTGGGTCCCAGACCCCTTCCTGCACAGGCAGTGTGCCCTGAGAGGTGGGCCAGCAACCCGGGGAGCTCTGGCCGGCCTTCCCTGGGCTGTCTGCCTGGGCCAGGGTGGGGTCAGTCCACGGGGCCCAGTTGTGTCGTGAAGGCCGGAGCAGCAGGGAGCCCTGGGTGGGCGGCAGGAGCTGAGCTCGCCACTGGGCGCCACTGTTTGAGCAGAGGACCCAGCCGGTCGATTCCTTCCCCTGCGGGGCCAAAAGGAGACCACCTGTCCGGGCTGGACACCTGCGGCCCCCCACTGTGGCTTAGGAAACTCGGCTGGCCCAGCCCCAGCACCTGGCTCCCTGGGGAACAGGTCCTAGGATTCAGTGTGGTTTTATCAGTCTCGAAGCCAAGGCACTGGATGATGAGCTAGACGGCGCCTGCGGCCTGCTCCTCAGCCAGCCGCTTCGCGCAAGTTTCTCTCCACTCGGGCCAAGTGGGGACTGTGCTGTTGCCTGCGGCTCTGAGCTGCAGGGTCCCTATGGCCGCTGCGTAGCTTTTTCCATAGTGCACTTCCCGTGTGGTTTGCACTTATTTTTTTTTAATTTGAAAGGTAGCGGGGCAGATGGAGAGAGATCGTCCACCCACTGTTTCTCTCCCCGAATGTCCACAACAGCTGGGGGCTGGACCAGGACAAAGACGGGAGCCCGGAGCTCCAGCAGGGTCTCTCACGAGGGTGGCAGGGACTCGGCTTCTCGGACGTCACCCGCTGCCCCCCGGGGTCCTGCCTGCTGCCCCTGTACTCCCCACCCCCCACCCCCGTGCTCGCTGATGATTTCAGGTCGGTGATGCCGGGGCAGGTGTGTGAGCTGGCGCTTAGGACACCGCGTCCCGTGTCCCGGGGCCTGGTTCCATCCCTGCGAGTGCGCACCCTGGGAGGCAGCGGTGATGACCAGGTGCTGGGGCCCCTGCCACCCGGGTGGGAGACCCCCAGCTCTGGCCCAGACGGGCGCAGGCTCTGCAGGCACTGGGGTGTGCCCCACGGACTGGCGCTGTCTCTCTGCCTCCCAGGTGGTCAGGTAAAGCTTTGTGAAATCGGGCGCCATGTCAGTGGACTCGCCCTCTGGGGCCCTGCAGAGCCACCCGCACTTCGTGTCCGTCACAGGCTGCTCCCCATCGTCACGAGGGAGCGCTGACGGGAGTGTGAGAGAACAGGGCAGCTCTGCCTTCCAGAAATGTTAGTTTTATTGAAAGGCAGAGCAACAGAGAGGGGTCGTCCATCCGCTGGTTCACGCCCCAGGTGCCAGCCCAGCCAGGGCCAGGCCAGGCGGAAGCCAGGAGCTCAGACCTCCATGCGGTCTCCCGCGCAGGTGACAAGGCCTCAGGCACTCGAGCTGGCATTGCTGCCTGCTGCATGCACTTGAGCGGAGGAGCTGGGCCTCGATCCCGGACGCTCCGACCCAGGGTGTGGGCGTCCCAGTGCGGGGCTCGGCCGGCTGTGCCGCAGCGCCCACCCAGAGGCAGCAGCTGCAGAGACCCTCACCACCCCTCGCCTGCTGCGTGGTGCAGATGTGAAAGGGAACCCTTGCGTGTCCTCAGAATCCTCAGGAGTCCTACTGTGTGTTGTTAAAATTATCTGAGACAGAGAATCAGACCGAGAGCTCCCGCTGGTCCACTCCCCAGCTGTCTGGAGCCAGGGACACAGTCCAGGCCGCCCACCTGGGTGCCAGGAGCCCAGTTATTTGAGCCATCACCACTGCTTCCCAGTGTTTAGCAGGAAGCTGGGATCAGCGGCCAGAGCTGGGTGTTGAACCCGAGGACTCTGGCATGGATGTGGGTGGTTAGGCATTAGGCACTACGACAGACGCCTGCCCCTGGTGTGTGTCCGCCTGTCTCTTTTTTCCAAGACTTATTAATTTATATGAAAAGTAGAGTTTCAGAGAGGTCTTCCATCTGCTGGTTCAGTCCCCAAATGGCCGCAACAGCCAGGGCTGGGCCAGGCCAAAGCCAGCAACCAGGTTCCCAGGTGGTGGCAGGGGCACAAGGACTCCGGCCACAGCTTGACCCGCTTGTCCAGCGCCGGCCCTCCTGGTGTCTTAAGAAGTTAACTCGGGGCCAGCGCTGTGGCACAGCAGGTCAAACACTGCCTGCAGTGCCGGCATCCCAGGTAGGCGCTGGTTAGCCCCGCTGCTCCACTTCCAACGTTCCCCGCTAATGCACCTGGGAAAGCAGCAGAATATGGCCCAAGTCCTGGGGCCCCTGCACCCACGAGGGAGACAGAAGTTCCTGGCTCCGGCCTGGCCCACCCTGGCTGTTCTGGGCATCTGGGGAGTGAACAGGCGGATGGAAGGCCTGTATCCCTCTCTCTGCAACTCTGCCTTTCAAATAAAATAAATCTTGGGGCCAACGCTGTGGTGCTGGCATCTGATACGGGCGCTGGTTCTAGTCCCGGCTGCTCCTCTTCCAATCCCACTCTCTGCTGTGACCTGGGAGAGCAGTAGAAGGTGGCCCAAGTGCTTGGGCCCCTGCACTCACATGGAGACCTGGAAGAAGCTCCAGGCTCCTGGCTTCAGATTGGCACAGCTCCAGCCGTTGCGGCCATCTGGGGAGTGAACCAGCGGATAGAAGACCTCTCTCTCTGTCTCTACCTCTCTCTGTAACTCTGTCTTTCAAATAAATAAAATAAATCTTTAAAAAAAAGAGTTACCCATGCGGGAACGCAGCTGACACCGTGTTTCTCTCACTCGCTCTTGCCCGTGGTCAGAGGCCCCGCTCGTCTCCCATCGCTTGGTTTTCACCGTGCTGCTGCCGTCGGCTGTGGGCGCTAGCGCATTAGTTTATGCCCTGCGTTAAGTGACGTTCCCATGGCCAGGGAAGCAGCCTCAGGCTCACTGGGGAATCTGAGGAACTCGGTCTGGGGGGTGACAGTCGGGGAGTGTGGGGGGGGGGCAGGGGCCTGGAGCAGCCGCCCCCTCCCCCGAAGGTTCAGGGTGGAGACGTTTCCAGGGACACCATTAACCCCCAGGCATAGGGGCTATGTGGGCAGGGACAGCAGGTGTGAGGGCAGAGGCCAGTCCTCCTGTGGGGGGTTCTCACTCCTCACAGCTCCTCGGCCAGCCCTGGGGCTCTGACCTCGCATAGCCCGGGGCCGTCCCCACACAGGGCATTGGCCAGACTCTGCAGCCAGGCCCAGTGCCCCTGTGGACCCCAGGACTGAACCTCACTGCCCCGCCTGCCCTGAGTGGCCCCTGTAGCTGCTGCCCCTTGTGTAGAGCGGCTGCTGGGGACGCAGGCACCCCAGTCTCCACGTCTGCTGTGTCCGGGGCTGGGTAGTGAGAGGAGCGAGGGGCGGGCCCTCCATGCAGCAAGTGCCCAGGGACAGGCCATGGGCATTCCGGCCAGCAGTGCCAGGGGAGTTGGCCTGGTAGACGCCGCCAGGCCAAGAGGGAGGCAGAGACAAGAGACTACAGAGTGAGTGACCACTGACCCCCAGGCCTGCACTGGTCAGAGACCACACCGTGAGTGACCACTGACCCCCAGGCCTGCACTGGTCAGAGACCACAGAGTGAGTGACCACTGAGCCCCAGGCCTGCACTGGTCAGAGACCATACCGTGAGTGACCACTGAGCCCCAGCCCTGCACTGGACAGGAGACCACACCGTGAGTGACCACAACCCCCAGGCCTGCACTGGACAGGAGACCACACCGTGAGTGACCACACCCCCAGGCCTGCAGCCCTCAGCTGCTGTTGGAGCCGCAGCCCCTCTGGAGTTCAGCTGCCCTCGGGCTGGGCCCTGGAGGAGTGAGTGCACACGACTGCCCGAGGACCGGTGATGGTCACAGCAGGCCCAGGTCACGCCTGGGACATGGAGGCATCGTGTGTGCTCACCAGCAGCATAATGCGTAAATGAGCACAACTCACATGCGTGGGACACGGCACGGCAGGGAGACCGAGACACATACAACACACGTGGGACACGGCACGGCAGGGAGACCGAGAGCACACGCAACACGTGTGGGACACGGCATGGCAGAGAGACCAAGACACACACAACATGCGTGGGACACGGCACGGCAGAGAGACCAAGACACAACATGCGTGGGACACGGCACGGCAGGGAGACAGAGACACAGCACACGTGGGACATGGAGGGCTCTTGAGGCTGAAGAAGGAGCCGCTCTAGGCACAGGCTGGGCACAGCCTCCCAGACTCGGCTTCCCAGGCTGGGAGCGGGGTCCACACGTGTGCACGAGGGCTGGCTGTGTGGTTAACTTGGTGCCTGAACACCGTATCCCACATCAGGGCACCAGGTCAAGTCCCAGCTGCCCCACTTCCCATCCAGCTCTGCCGTGGCCTGAGGAAGCAGTGGAAGATGGCTCAGGTCTTGAGCCCCTGCACCCACGTGGGAAACCAGGAGAAAGCTCCTGGCTCAAGATTGGCCCCCTCCCAGCCGTTCTGGCCGTTTGGGAGTGAACCAGGGGATGGAAGACCTCCCTCTCCCTCATTCCCTCTCCCTCATTCCCTCTCCCTCATTCCCTCTCAATCTGTCTTCCTCTCTGTCTCTCTCTCCCTCTCCCACTCTCCCTCATTCCCTCTCCCTCTCTCTCTCCCCTCTCTCCACCCCTTTCCCTCTCTCCCTCTCTCCCTCTACCCCTCTCTCCCTCTTTCTCTCTCTCCCTCTCTGCCTCTCTCTCTCTCCCTCTCTATCTCTCCCTCTCTCTGTCTCCCTCTCTGTCTCTCTCTCCCTCTCCCACTCTCCCTCATTCCCTCTCCCTCTCTCTCCCCACCCCTTTCCCTCTCTCCCTCTACCCCTCTCTCCCTCTTTCTCTCTCTCCCTCTCTCCCTCTCTCTGCCTCTCTCTCTCTCCCTATCTCTCCCTCTCTCTGTCTCCCTCTCTGTCTCTCTATCCCTCTCTCCCACTCTCCCTCACTCCCTCCCTCTCTCTCTCTCCCTCTCTCCCACCCCTCCCTCTCTCCCTCTCTCTCCCTCTCTCTCTCCCTCTTTCTCTCTCCCCCTCTCTCCCTCTCCTTCTCTCCCTCTCTCCCTCTCTCTCTACATCTATCTCTACATCTCTCTCTCTCCCTTTCTCTCTCTCCCCCTCTCTCCCACTTCCCTCTGCCCCTCTCCCTCTCTCTGCCTCTCTCCCTCTCCCCTCCTCTCTCCCTCTCCCCTCCTCTCTCCCTCTCTCCCCCTCTCTCCACTTCTCTCCCTCTCTCCTCCTCTTTCCCTCTCTCCTCCTCTCTCCCTCTCTCCTCCCTCTCTCCTTCTCTCTCCCTCTCTCCCTCTCTCTCTCTCCCCCTCTCCCTCTCACCCTCTCCCTCTCACCCCTCTCTCTCCCTCATTATCTCCCTCTCTCTCTCCCTCACTCCCTCTCTCCCCTCTCTCCCTCTCCCCCTCTCTCCCTCACTCCCTCTCTCCCCTCTCTTCCTCTCCCTCCCTCTCTTCCTCTCTCCCCCTCCCCCTCTCTCCCTCTCTCTCTCCCTTTTTCCCTCTCCCTCTCACCCTCTACCTCTCCCCCTCTCCCTCTTACCCTCTCTCCCTCTCCCTCTCCCTCCCTCTCTCTCTTCCCTCTCTACCTCTCTCCCTCTTTCTCTCTCTCCCCCTCCCCATCTCCCCCTCTCTCCCTCCCTCCCTCTCTCCTTCTCCCTCCCTCCCTCCCTCTCAATCTCTCCCCCTCTCTCCCTTTGTCCCTCTCTCTCTCCCTCTCTTCTGCTGTGCCTCCCTCTCTCCCTCTCTTCCTCTCTCTCCATCTCTCCCTCTCTCCCTTTCCCTCTCGCCCTCTCTCCCTGTCCCCCCTCTCTCCCTCCACTCTCTCCCTTTCCCCCTCTCTCCATCTCTCTCTCCCCCTCCCTCTCCTTCTCTCTCCCCCCTCTCCCTCTCTTGTCCTCTCCCTCTCTCCCTCCCTCCCTCCCTCCCTCCCTCTCCCTCCTTCCCTCTCTCTCTCCCCCCTCCCTCTCCTTCTCTCTCCCCTCTCTCCCTCTCTCCCCCTCTCTCCCTCCTCTCTCTCCCCCTCATTCTCTCCCTCTCTCCCTCTCTCACTCTCACTCTCCCTCTCTCCCCCCTCTCTCTCCCCCTCTCCCTCTCTCCCTCTCCCTCTTTCCCTCTCCCTCCCTCTCTCTCCCTCTCTCCTCATCTCCCTCCCTCCTTTTCGCTCCCTCCCTCCCTCTCTCCCCCTCTCTCCCTCTCTCCCTCCCTCCTTTTCGCTCCCTCCCTCCCTCTCTCCCCCTCTCTCCCTCTCTCCCTCTCGCTCTCTCGCTCCCTCTCTCCCTCTCCTTCTCTCCCTCTCTCCTCTCTCTCTCCCTCTCTCCACCCCTTTCCCTCTCTCCCTCTCTCACTCTCTCCCTCTCCCCCCCTCTCTCCCTTTTTCCCTCTCCCTCACTCCCTCTCTCCCCTCTCTCCCTCTCTCCCCCCCTCCCTCTCTCCCTCTCCCTCCTTCTCTCCCTCTCTCCCTTTCCCTCTATCCCTCCCTCCCTCTCTCGCCCTCCCCCCTCTCCCCCTCTCTCCCTCCTCTCTCCCTCCCTCTCCCCCTCTCCCCTCTCTCCCCCTCTCTCCCTCTGTCTCCCTCTGTCGCTCCCTCACTACCTCTCTCACTCTCTCCTTCTCCCTCCCTCCCTCCCTCTCAATCTCTCCCCCTCTCTCCTTCTGTCCCTCCCTCTCTCCTTCTCTCCCTCTCTCCCTCTCTCCCTCCTCTCTCCCTTTCCCCCTCTCTCCCCCTCTCTCTCCCTCCCTCTCTCCTCCCCTCTCTCCCTCTCTCTCCTTCTCTCTCCTTCTCTCCCTCTCTCCCTCTCCCTCCCTCTCTCCCTCTCTCTCCCTCTCCCCTCTCTCTCCCCCCTCCCTCTCTCCCCCTCCCTCTCCTCTCTCCCCTCTCTCTCTCCCCCTCTCCCTCCTCTCTCTCCCTCTCTCTCCCTCCCTCTCTCCCTCTCTCTCCCTCCCTCTCTCCCTCTCCCTCCCTCCCCTCTCTCCCTCCCTCCCTCCCTCCCTCTCTCCCCGCTCTCTCTCCCCCCTCTCCTCTCTCCCCTCTCTCCCTCTCTCTCTCCCCTCTCTCCCTCTCTCTCTCCCTCTCCCCCCTCTCTCTCCCCCTTTCCCCCCTCCCCCTCTCCTTCTCTCTCCCCTCTCTCCCTCTCTCCCCCTCTCTCCCTCCTCTCTCTCCCCTCTCTCTCCCTCTCCCCTCTCTCTCCCCCTTTCCCCCCTCTCCCCCCTTTCTCCCCTCTCCCTCTTTCCCTCTCTCTCTCTCCCTTTCCCTCTCTCCTTCTCTCTCTCTCCCTCTCCCCCCTTCTCTCTCTCTCTCTCTCTCTCTCTCTCTCTCTCTCTCTCTCTCGCCTTTGAATTTCTCTTTAAAGTCACCTCTTGGTGCGGATCCCGTGTGTCTCAGGGCCTCCCGTCGGCCCCACAGTGGGAGGGAAGGAGATGACCACTTGGTTCCTTCAGGGCCGGGCGCTCAGGTCTCACTGAACAGGTGCCTGGTCTGGGGCCCCGGCCGTCCGCCCTCCCGTCTCCCCGGCTGCCCTTCCCTCCCAGAGCACTGGGTGGCCCCACGGGTCCGTGAGGGGACCCCACTCCCTCTGCCCACAGGCAAGACAAGTGCTCAGTGCTCTGGGCGGGTCGGTGAGGCCTCCTAGGAGCCCGGCTGTCCAGGAGGAGGTGCGGTGGCCCTCAGGGGCTCTCGGGCCGAGTGCTGGGCAGATACGGCTGTGTCCAGCTCATACGGGTGAGCGGCGCAGCCTCCCATCTGCCTGCGTCAGTCACGGGAGCCAGCACTGACTGGTGTGGGGACAGCATCCCGGACGGCTGCAGTACGGGAAGTGCCTGCAGGGGGAGAGGGCGGCGCGGGTGGGCCCCACTGGGTGCTGCAGAATATTCTGGAAACAGGCG